>CM018683.1:38593803-38638803 GCA_009363875.1 Mikania micrantha | reverse complement strand
TTTGTACAATTGGTACTTCGAACTTGGAATGAGCATGAAGAAATTAATGATACTTATTTATCTTTTGAGTTGTTCTGCCGGATCGGTCACTCAAGATCTTTGGTCTCTACCCTGACCCGATGAAAAAAATGGGATCACTCCTTATGGACTCGTTGAGAATGATTCTGGTCTAGTTCGTGGCCTATTAGAAGTGGAAGGCACTCTGGTGGGATCCTCACGGACATGCAGTCAGTTTGATAAGGATCGAGTGACATTGCTTCTTCGACCCGAACTAAGGAATCCCTTAGATATGATGCAAAAAGGATCTTGTTCTATCCTTGATCAGAGATTTCTCTATGAAAAAGACGAATCGGAGTTTGAAGAGGGGGAAGGAGAAGGAGCCCTCGACTGGCAACAGATAGAGGAGGATTTATTCAATCACATAGTTTGGGCTCCTAGAATATGGCGCCCTTGGGGCTTTCTATTTGATTGTATCAAAAGGCCCAATTCATTGGGATTTCCCTATTGGTCCAGGTCATTTCGGGGCAAGCGGATCATTTATGATGAAGAGGATGAGCTTCAAGAGAATGATTCGGAGTTCTTGCAGAGTGGAACCGTGCAGTACCAGACATGAGATAGATCTTCCAAAGAACAAGGCCTTTTTCGAATAAGCCAATTCATTTGGGACCTTGCAGATCCACTCTTTTTCCTATTCAAAGCTCAGCCCTTTGTCTCTGTGTTTTCACATCGAGAATTATTTGCAGATGAAGAGATGTCAAAGGGGCTTCTTACTCCCAAAACAAATCCTCCTACATCTCTATATAAACGCTGGTTTATCAAGAAGACGCAAGAAAAGCACTTCGAATTGTTGATTAATCGCCAGAGATGGCTTAGAACCAATCGTTCATTATCTAATGGATCTTTCCGTTCTAATACTCTATCCGAGAGTTATCAGTATTTATCAAATCTGTTCCTATCTAACGGAACACTATTGGATCAAATGACAAACGCATTGTTGAGAAAAAGATGGCTTTTCCCGGATGAAATGCAAATTTGATTCATGGAACAGGAGAAGGATTTCCCATTCCTTAGCCGGAAAGATATGTGGCCATGAAAGGCGAAGGAAGGCTGGAATGCCAACAGGCGTCTATTATTGAATTCACCCGATCCGATAGTACCCGTTTGGGGAACGTCCAGTGCCAAAGTCACTGAATGGGTAAGTTGCCAATCCCTAAAACGGACTATGTAATGTACTTGATCTGCTGGGTTACGGGCGGTCATTTTACTAGAGGTTTATAATCTACCCTAGTATGATTCCTGTTGAAGCATATACTCGAGGGGTGGGTGCAGGGCGGACGATTTGAAATTTTAAAGCAGACTCCCCATTCATTAGATAGAGAAGATGACCAAGATTTCGTGATCCGCTGTCGAACTTATTCCAAGAGAGCTCGGATCGAATCGGTATTGCTATCCGAGCTCTCTTCTTGAATTGCTCATTCAATGAGCATTCTCAATATTATGCCTTGAAGAGGACTCGAACCTCCACGCTCTTTAGCACGAGATTTTGAGTCTCGCGTGTCTACCATTTCACCACCAAGGCATCTTGAAAGTGAATCGTATTCCATGAATATGATATCTATCTAGTGTGATGTATGGAATAGTGGAGTGTTGGAGTATTTCTATTGATCGGTCATGTCATATAGGCCCGAATTGGACATCCAATTGCTTCGATTTGAATTATCCGGAGAATGCCTTATATAGATATCCAATCTATCAAAAAGATGGACAATCAAACCTATTTCTCGATTCAAAAGAAGCCCAAAGAGGTGAATAGGGTCCCAAATAACGAGAGATATGTAAAAAGCAGGTCCGATTACGCCTATTCCTAATCCTAAATGGAATGTAACGACGTAGGGATCCATATGTAAACATAGTATCCATTTAGATACGCTCAAATGACCCCTTCTCACAATGAGAATGTATATAACCCTATTCCGGTCTGGTCCGGTATGAAATGAACTTATAATCATAGAATCGACTTGATCATCAGATTATAGATTATAAGTTCATAACCCAAGCCCATTACCATTTTGGGCGGAACAGATCTACTAATTCTTTGATTCCAGTTAGTAAGAGGGATCTTGAACTAAGAAATTAATTACATATATCCCCCTCTTTTGAGGTCTAATTACATATATACCCAACTAAAAAATTTAATTACATATATACCCTTCTTTTGAGGTCTAATTACATATATGCCCAACTAAAAAATTTAAATATATATTTACCCAACTTTACTCTCTTTACACATTGTAACATTTTGAATGTAAACATACATAAATAGGGGTGTTCAAAATATCCGAAACTCGAAAAAGTTCGAAATCTGAATCGTATCCGAAACCCGAAAAAACCTCATCCAAAATCTAGTTCGGTTTTTTCGGGTCAAATAAAAAGATTTTAGATTCGGGTCGGGTTTCGGATATACAAAAACTGCTTTTTTCGGGTCAGATAATATATTAAAATGGGTATATTTGAAATTTTTAGAATTAGAAGAGGGAATATATGTAATTAAAATTTTGGATTGGGTATATATGTAATAGATGAAATTTATAGGGGGATATATGTAATTAAAATTTATGATTAGGTATATATGTAATAAATGAATATTATTAAACGTATCTACAAATTATTATATCAAATAAATCTTTTAATATTAGTTGTATACTTTATACATTTAAAACTATTCCAACTTATTTAATAACTTGAATTCCTTTTAAATGGTTTACATTTTTAAATATTTCAACCTTGGAATTTTATTTTAAACTTTTACAAGAAAACAAATTTATTTCAAACAAAGAAAATGCTAAACCTTTAACAATGTCTCAAAACAAACTCTATGAACTATCTAGATTTTGGGTATTACATATAAGTCATAGCCACGTAGGAACATACACTTATGCATCATCAACTATCTAGGTTGATATTGAGCTTGTTGGAAAATTTGAGCTACTATTTGATTATCCATTTCAAGGTTATCAAACTCATTAAAAGGAGAGTCTTCATAGCCATCTTTTAATTGTTTTGAACTTTTGGGGTGAAACATGTAACTTTGGACTTATCTTTAACTTATGTACATGTGAACTTAGCTTTGTCACCTAAACTGTAGTGTGAACTTATCTTGAGCTTGCATTGATCACAACTTAACTATTTAGTAACAATGATATATCTATTGGACCGACCATCCCACTGTTGGTTGAGTTGACTTCGGTCCTCCATGGTGATTGTTTACTACTTCAGCATTGTTAGGAATGCTAGCTTGGTCAAACATCATTTGTTAACATTATCTAATCTACATATGGTTTAATTACATGTTTTAGTTCATATTGGCTTATTATGTCACAACCCAACCAGGGGGCTTGACTAACGATTGATTCAAAACACAAAGTAGCGGAAGACAAAATAAATAATTTACAATTCAACCAAAGGTTTAGTCTAGATATCTAATTTGTTTACAACAAATCTAAAGACATAATTTAACTAGCGGGAGACTTTCTAGAGTTATTAGGTCCATCCAGGCATCAGCACACTTTATTAATCTTTAAGTCAAGTTCTTCAGATTTTCCATGTAATGTTCTTGTTCGAGCAACCCTGTATCCGAGTCAAACCTGTTTCTAATTACCTGAAAGACATGCTAAAATACGTCAACTATAAAGTTGGTGAGCTCATGAGTTTTAGTTTACAGACACAAAATAAATGCATGTGATAATTCAAAAACAATACAACCAACCCTGTCCCATGCTCGGGCGTTTGCCTCATACACTGTTAGCCCACAACATGGTCAAACCAAATATACTTCCCAATTCCGAGACCCGTTCCTGCTCTCGGTCATTTATGTATCATAAGAATATATGCCACAACGGTTGACAATAACCTCAGTGGGGTTTCAACCTTTCTTTTACAAGGCCACCCTTTCGGGCCACTGTGCGTGGGGGATTCCCCAAGTAGTACTACCCATATACTCACCGGCTCTACTTATGAGTTAATGGTTGTAAATTATGTTTAATGCCTAGGGGAAGCAATTTTATTGAAACGGACGTTCATTATCACATAAATAAAATTTTATAAACAATTTATGGAGCATGCTTTCAGTATCCCAAAACAGTAAAAAGAAAAGGGATCACATGAACTCACCTGGTTGCTTTAATGGCATCCTTTTGTTCCTGTACAAATATGTCATTGTGCCACTATGCATGATTTGCTATGTTCCCAGAGGTGTCATCATAGCAAGTTCCTAATTGTAATCATCTATACATGTATAAGTTGTAGTTTCATACATTATGGTTGTTTACTGTGGTTGAGCTCTTTGGGTTAATGTGTTTAGAGTTTGCTAGTTTAAAGTTTCTTTATATTACCATACCTAATGAAATCTTACCTTATATTTGCACGTCTAAATGTATATGCAAATGTTGGTATTATTTGATGTTTAGTGTAGCTACTAGTATGCTACTTATGTGACTAGCGTGTTTATGGTCTTTTAAGATAATTGAGTTTTATTGAGACTAATGGTCTTATATTTTAAAGTTGGGTAACCTTGTTTGGGAGTTTGAGAGACAAACAATATAAAATCGTTTAAGTGTATTACTAGTCATGGGGTCTTACTAATAATATAAATTTATGTAATGCATAAGGTATTACAAAGCAATAAGATAATTATTATAATGTATTCACTTAACATAACAGTATTAGAGATAATTAATAGGTATTTCATACATCACAAAATAGTTGCAATTAACATTAGTATCTAAGATATTTACATGTTGTAGTCATTGAATATACTAACTATTGTAATTATTATAAATATTGAATAAGAAAGTGTTTAAAGTATTCATAATTTATTTTCTATGTTTAAATGTAAGTAAACATTCATAGATGAATCGATTATCAAACATAATAATAATAATCTTAATAATAATAAAACTAATTTCACTTAGCAAAATTAATAACGCTACTATTGTCAAATTTTAATTATTAGTAAAAATATGAAATATTATAGTATCATATGTTATAATGAATAATCATGTTTTTAGTAAGCTTTATTATTTGCAAACTTTGAATCACAAACCTTTAATGTGTCGAGTATGATTACTCTTATAATATAAATTAAATTATACTAAAATTTTAAATAATCTTAAAAGAGTAGAAAATGATTATGTTAATGTTACTAATAATAGAAATGATGCTTATAGAAATAATTAATCATATTATGAATTCATGGTTACATCGAATTTAGTATAATAGTGGTAATATATGAAAAAAAATCATATTAAGATTGAATTAAACATTTGTATCAAGTTCCTAGTTGTTTAACACTATCACAATGTATATAGTATAGTTATGCACATTCATCATAATAAATCCAACCTAATTTACATTTTGTTTACCCATATTTATATAAAACCAGTTGTTAACATGTTGAATTTAAACATATAACATATTTATAAACATGTGATTATACTTAACTAATTATTGTATACAATATTCTATAGATGTATATATAACGTATGTGTGTGTGGGTGTATATATAGAGACTAAATGTTTATATGAGAATTATATATATGTATCCTAAACATTCATTGAGTACACAATTTATAAAGTTCTAATTAATTTAAGTTTTATGTTATTTTATACCCAATGTAGCAATTTCTATCAGTATCCACATTACATATCAGTGGTTACAATGAACCAATCTAAACACTTATTACTACATACAAACATTTTATCTAGTATTGATATTAACACATTGTAAAATTTGTTATGCCTAATTCAGCATTTATATGATAAAGTTTTAGGGATTTATAGTGGTATTTATTTACATATGTTACTCCGAATGTATAATATAAATCACACACGTGTTATGATTTTATTAAACATTTTATTATTAACTAATTATGACGAACCGTATTTTATCTATTTAACCCAAATGCTCAACCACTTTAACTTATCTGATTAAACATTTTAAGCATATGTTAAAAGATAATGGCGCGCGTTTTTACCTTTCCACTCGTTCATCTCGCGCGTACAATTCAAATTTAATTAACCGACCGCATGTTTCATAACACGAGCATGTTTCTAAAATCGTTTTTAAACAACGAATAAAATCGAGTAGTCGGTTTTTCCTGTTGACCGAGTCTGTCCGGTTTTGACCAGCCCTTTTTCCTGTTGACTTTCATTGACCAGGGTTCACTCCTTCTCCAGAAACCCTAGTTTCCTTCATCTCCTATTTTGGCTACTGCTGGTTCACCAAATGTTTGTTCCACAGCCACCGTCTACTGCTCAACACCATCACAGCCACATGAAACCATCCACAACAGCCATTAGAACCATAAAACTCTCTAAAATCAGTCATACATGTATGGATCGAAGGTTGTTATGTGGCTACTTACCATTTTGTGCCGAGATTATAGAGAAAATGTTGTAGACTCCTAATCACCACCGTCAACCGCCGCTGGAACAACCACCGCAGGGATGTAGGCCGACCACGAGCCGCTCTCACCCTTGCATGTGTGTCTTCGATGGATTCCTATCAACACAGCCCCTGCATGTCATTTTCTCGGCCCTTTCTCCGCTGTTTGCACCATGCCACCGGACAAAGACGCCATTGCCGCCGGCTTGAGGCTAAAACCTAGCCACCACACTCCTTCTGACTTTGTTTTCTCGGCCTTAGGGACATCTACTCGTGAACTGTAGAAGGGAAGGTTGTAGAACACGGGGAATGGAGTTTAGTGGTGTAGAAAACTGGTTGCACCACCACTTGCCGCCGTGGAACCATCGTGGCTCCTCCCTGGCACCATCATCGTTGTTCTCTCTCTCTCGTGTTTATGTGCGGCTGGAACATACACACAAATGTGTGTGACGGCTGGTGTAATGAGAAACAAGAGGGAGTGGCTCCATTTTATAGTTAGGGCTTATCTAGGGTTACAAATAGATTAAAACGCGTACCGAATCTCGTATCTTGCTCGTATTTCATTTTCGTTTATTATTCTCGCCCCGAATTATATTAGATAGCGAATAGTAACCTAAGATATTATTAAAATGTTTATTTTGTTTGTTATAATAAATTTGATTAATTAATTTCGTCGAAACACGATAATTATTGCGTACACGACATATTTAACAGATTTAATGTTTTAACGTGTTAAATAAGATTCTTGCATCTTTAATATTGTAAATATTTTTAAATAGGTAATTATCAAGGTTATTTACCTCAGCTCGGGAGTCAGAACGTTTAATTAGAAAATGCATGTGTTCACACATTACGTTTTGTTTTAAAATCCTTAATAGGCCTAATTGGGCCTAAGTTTCTTATTGGGCTTTATCGTCTAGTTACGATTTAATGTTTAAGTTTGTTGGGATTTTCTTACAGTTGCTACATATTATCACATATGACAACTTATCTTTAGTCAAACTATTTTTGTGTGTGTGTTTAAATCTGTGAAGCTCACCAACTATTTGTAGTTGACACTTGATCTTAAACATGTTTCAGGAGGACATGACAAGTTAGCTATACTAACGAGCTTGGATTAGCTTACATTTTATTTGTATTCAATGTATTAGAATTGAAAGGATGTAATAGTTAAGGTTTGGTCATTTGAAGCGATGTAATAAATGTTCGAGTTTATGTAAGAACTATTTACAACTTTATACCTTGGGCCATGAACAATCTACACTTCATGCCACCCCGATGTTTCCGCCATTCGTCGGGGTGTTACAGTGGAGAATCCTGAAGTCACACACACTGCTCCAAGGATTTATTTGTTGTCCATAACAACAAATCTAGACTCGTTTGCTGGATGTATAATAAGGAGAAGCAGTTGTATCTGGTCAAACAGTTCAATGGCAAATTGGAGTATTTGAAGAGATCCCAAGACTTCCGGTCCTTGCCAAATATTGATCTTAAGAGCATCAACAACGTCGTATTTATAAATCTCTCCAAAGATAGTCAAGCAGCTCTGTTCACCAAATTCCTAAAGGACTTGTGTGATAAAGACTTCCCTGTTATGAAGACAACAAAAAGAAAAAGGTTTGTTTCAATGTACATACTGGATCCGGTCAAGAAAGAGCCTTGTGTCTACACCAAATATCCACCACCCAAAACTGAGAAAGCAGTCCCAGTCCACATGAGGGTTCCAAATAATTCGCTTGTACTTCAACAAAGTTACATATGGAGCAGTTATTATGAAAGAAAAGTTAGACGACTATATCATTCTAGACTCGATGGACTTGCTCAAATTTGGGAAAGAAGACATGATGGTGCTAAATAAAAGCCCCATACGCACCTATGGTGGTTATGACCAAGAAGCGAAGCCATTCACCAGAGTTGTTGCATTGGCAATGGCTCACAAGCTGTATGTCGGAGCCAGTCCTCATTCAGTCACACTTACCATCGATTGATTTCATCAGTCTAGGGGGAGTTTGTAGAGCCCAATCATAAGATAAGGGCTAACAAAATCAACTCGAGACAAGATGAAGATCAAGTTTTGATATTTTCGTGAACTTTGCATTTTGTGTACTTGTAAATTTCGTGTACTTTTGAGTTTGTGTACATAGGTTCGAGTACTCCTAAAGTAGTATATATAGACGCATTGCGTACTGTTCTAGGGTTGGATTCCCGAGGCAGACTCTTCTAGACGTACTTCTAGACGTATTGAAGCAGTTTGTATTGAGTTCACGTTTTTGAAATAGAAATTAACTTTTCTATTACATTTTTATCTTCTATCATGGATTCCGCACATCTTAGAAGCGTTTCGTGCTGATTTAGTTAATAAAGTTCAGATCTTTACCAAGCTAGGTGTGATGACCGATATCCGAGCAACCATGAGTCGGAAATCCAATGGTGTAAACAATCACAGTGTAAGACATAGGGTTACGAGAGTGAAGACAACAATAATAAACGACAATAATAATACACAGGTTTTCCTAAAGCAGTTAGGAAAATCCACTAAATCACACGAACATGAATAAGAAGAAAAGAAAAACAACCTGTGAGGGAAAACAATGAACAAAACCTGAATAGACAACATTTGGAGTGTCGATCCAACGAGATATCGACATGGGTGACAATCCATGTGGATATGTTGTTAGATTTGAATGCCCTAAATGAAATCTTTACAGTATCAAACAATGTCAGCAGATAAATACAACGCGGCGTTTATATGGGTGACGATTCATACAGATGTTAGCGTGAGTCTTTAACGCTGATGTAAAATAAGAACAATTTTAATAAAAACACACAACTATTCGTACGAATGGGCTCCCATTCGTACGAACCGGTCTAATTTTTGAAGCTTTATAGCCACAGTCCGTTCGCACGAATGGGAGCCATTCGTACGAATGGCTGATTCGTACGACAGCACAGCTATAAAATCAACATTTGCATTTTTCAAACCCATTTTTCACCAACTCTCCCAAACGAAACCCCTTTTCGCGCCTCTCAATTTTCGGTCATTTCCACACGAAATCGGACCATTCCACCGTCCAAATCGGGTGTATTTCAACCCCAACACTTCCAGTTCAAGATTTCAACCCTTTTCATCTCATTTCGGTCAAATATGAGCTCCACATTAAGTATTAGCACCGATTCTTTACACCAAAACACTCCAAAACGTTTTACCATCAATTTCGACCTTAAAAACCCTAAAAAAACCACCGATTTCAAAAATGTCGTTCTTGGTGAACTTGCAGGCGAATGAGCCATACGAAGAGCTCATTCGTGCTAAAGAGAAGCCTCGTTCGGGAAGAGGAGTCACACGAACGAGCTTCCAAACGAATGAGAAACCACGTGAACGAAATGGGTTCATTTGCATGGAATTACCACACGAATGAAGATCCATTCGCACGAATGAATGACTAGAATGATGGTACATGAACGCATCATTCCATTCGTGTGAATGAGGGCCATTCGCACGAATCATCCGTTCGCACCAAGAACATCCCAAAACAGTTAAGAACAGAAAGTCCTATATTACGCCATTTGTAATGATAGAACCAAACCTTAGACCAAATTTTAAATCTAATCAAAATAGAACAAAATGATAATACATTTTCCAAAATCACATCAAAACACGGAACAAAAATCCGTTCAACACCTAACTAACTAATATTTAACATAGGATCTAAACCGAGGGAACATACCGAGTGAGTGCATCGACGACCCAAGACCTCAGGTGAGTTCACAGACCTCTTGTTTTCAATTTTCTGGCTTCCAAACCATTTGAGGCTGAGAACATGAAACCTCTTATTCGAATGATCGACAAATAAGAATTATTTTCAAATGATTTCAATAAAAGGATAAACTATTAACCTCTTATTTGAATGATATACGAATAAGTTTTTTTCAAACATTTTTACCGAGTGTTCATCGCTCCATTCAAATTTTCATCAAACAACAACAACAAACCAGTTTCGAGGGTTCAAAAAACAAATCATCGAGGAGATGTCCGTTGACCACAATAGTTCGAGGCTTTGTGCCCAACCAAGAGGTGAACGGACACGAACCGTCGAATTGTGTAGTGCACAATCAAGAACTATGATTTTCATGGGTATCCCCCATCAAATAAACAACATTTTTGCATGGTACCTGTCTAGGGTAGTTCACTAGGACATGTGTCAACACAACATCACATCGAGAATTCCTCAGCGAATTCTCGAATAACTCACATCAGAGTCATTTACCATTAGTTGACGTGGGTCAACCGACTGTAACATACCTCCAGCGCTGAGGCTGGTACGTTACACGCATACACAGTGAATCAACAACTCATATTAGTTCCGTGGGAACTAACACACAATCATGTCAGTTAGGGTTGGTAAATGATCACATGGGTGATATTACGGACATACCACACAAACAATAACATGAGTTTTCAAACAAAACAATTGTTCAAGACCTGGTCTTAAACGAGTTTCAAACGAGTACACAGTAAACAATGTTTTACTTCAAGAAAGAAGCGCCACTGGTGTGATTTTCAAACATACAAAACCTGTCTCCTATATCTGGAGACAGAGCATACGCTTCTTTCTCGTAACTTCATTTTACAATCACTCATCGTGTCGAGTAGATTGGATATGCACAAGTCGCAAGGTCTGATTCCTTTTAAGGACATCCTCATGAATCACCGAAGGGATGGTGGGCTGGTGGGCGAGCGTTGGCTCTACGTATGCCCTATACATAAACTACCTTCGATGATTTGGGATCGTGTAAGTAATGATGTTCAGGCTAACGCACTTGTGTAGTTCATTCGTGTTTTCAAAGCCATTCACACATCATATTCGAAGCCGACGTGAATGGAATGATTTTCACCAAACCTTTTTACAAAACCTAATGTTTTCAAAACTAATATGACTCACCAACCTAGTGTTGACAAATTTTACATGTTCTCAGGTGAAGAACAGGTGAAAGTTAGACGACTTTAGAGAGAGAAAGATAGGACCCCTTAGAGGAACCTACTACCCCTGCATGAAATCTCTCCAGTTAGCCCGAATACAAGATTCAAGACTTGCACCTGTGCAAGTATCCTTTGTGGGACATCTGGTCCTCATCCCAGAAGTCCAAGTCAAGATGTAATAGAATTAAATTATAAAACAGTTGTAATTTAATTTTATTCATTTAACGCAATTAGTATTTCTCATATTATCATGTGCAGTGTAACAATCTAATCACTCCGATTCCAATCACGCATCGGGACTATTCCGCCCGACGGGGCCCCGATCCGGCCCACCGTCCTGGAGTGTGACATTAGGGACCTACATGTTAGGAAGGTGATTGCATGATTGATTTATTCAAAACATGATAAATATAGAAACTTTCTATATTTAGTAACTTTAATTGCTTGAAATGGACTTTTTGTGCTTACTTGGTAACATATGACAATGTGCTATGTGATAACATGATCACTTAGGGTAAAGAGCCAAGCTAGAATTGTTAAAATGTGATTTGATACAAATTTATTAAAATAGGAACTTACCTAAAATAGGAACCTGCTAAAAATGGTAACTTACAATAACTAGTAAGTTGTCCAATAAATATGACTTATGTGTTAACGTGTAACACACGGCGCTTCCCACACGTTAAAAAATAAATAAAAACTAAACTAGTCACCAATGGGTCGTTGACTCAACACGGTTAAACACAGTCAAACATAGTCGAACACAACAAATTAGTGTTGTTTGGACACGAACATGGTCTAGTTAGGCTAACACGAACGCAAAAATAATTGCGAACACGAACTCACAATACGTATGTGATATATGTAACAATTAAGGACAATCTTTCACACAAACAATCAAGCTACAACTCAAGTGAGTTTTCGGCCCCTTTTCTTATCTTAATAGTTTTCCTTAAACTAGGGGAGAATACATAGCAATTATTTTTTATATTACTAGTGATGTCTCACAAAATTAAATGAGTGTGTTATATCGTACTTAAAGTACTCACAATTCATAACGTTAATGTTACACAAAGAAGCGTTATTGGATAGTACTATTGGGTCTGACAAGCCCCGCTCGACGACAACTCTGACTGGCGGTCAGGACGACCGTAATAGTGACATATCGCCGATGTTTCTACGATAGACATGGTGGAGGCCTCACAGTCTAGTTCGGTAGTTACTCACACAGACACTTGAGGCTTTTAGCCTGAAAACTTTACATACCAGTACTTATCACACAAACTGTTTTCCTGCTTTAGAAACCTGTAAACTCACCAAATTTATGTTGACATAATTTTCGCATAAATTCTCAGGTAACCGCAATGCATAAGAATACGAAGACACTTAAGGAGTCAAGCTTGGGGAGTCCTGCATTGCATAACATCTTATTTTTCTTTTTGGAGAAACAATCTATCAAATTATGTATTGTAACAATGTACTGTCAAACTTAATATCTTTCGCTGCATGAACAATTATTTTTCCATTGCTTAGCATTTAACTGTTTCGATTATTGGTAATGAAAAACGTATTTTTAAAAGCATATAGAGTCGTTCTATAAGACCAGAGCTTTGATCCTGCCATGTCACACCCAATGGCTTGACGCCGTTAGTGGTAATTTGTGGGTGTGACAACCTGTGAGTCACCATCCTCGGTCCATCAGATCGGTGATCCGCATTTTCTACCATAAGGAGCATCAAATGGGGCACGTTGAATACTCGTATGGTAGCTATTGTTATATGAAAACTCGATGAGTGGGAGATGAGTGTCCCAGCTTCCTCCAAAATCGATCACACAAGAACGAAGCACGTCCTCGAGTGTCCGGATAGTTCTTTCGCTTTGAGCATCGGTTTGGAGATGGTACGCTGTGCTAAGGTTAACAAGAGTTCCCAAAGCCTTTTCTAATGATTGCCAAAAGCAAGAAGTCAAACAACTATCATAACCGGATATGATTGACGTTGGTGTACCATGATGTGGAATGACCTTATTGATGTACAACGTGGACAACTTCTCCATTTTGTAATCCTCTAGGATTGGGAGAAAAGTAGCAAATTTGGTAAGTCTGTCGAATATCACCAAATCGAATCATAACACAGCGGTGTTCTTGGCAACTTTGTTATGAAATCTAAGGAAATTTGACCCATTTCCACTAAGGAATTTCGGGTTGCTCTGGAATCCAGAGGATTTTTGATGTCCGGCCTTGACTTTTGAACATGTTAGATATCTCCCTACGTATAGGGCAATGTCCTTCTTCATCCCAAGACACCAGAAGGATGTTCTAAAATCTTGATACATCTTATCAGCTCCCGGATGAACCGAATATCGCGACATATGTGCCACCACGTATGAGAGTACGCAATTCTTCAGACATGGGTCAGATACTAAGGCTCGATTTATAATTACAATCACAATCATAATAATCAAAGGTTCGATCCTTTTGTCAAACAAACTTTTTGACAAATAAAACAAAATATCGATCTTTAATTGTATTTAATAGTTTGTAAAAGTGGTTCTGATACCACTATCGAGAATTTTGGTAACCTTTACGAGTTTTAAAATCAAAGTTAATAAATCAAATTAACTAATAAAATCAGTTTTATCAAAATCTGATTAATCAGTTGGATCAAGTCTGACATAGAGGAAGTTTAGGCTACAAAAACATTTGATTCATTATCAAAACAATTCCCAAAAAGGGATCCATTTACAAAACGATTAAATAACAAAACAATACAACACAACCATTATGGTGTTCAGAAATTGACCTTTGTGGGAAGAATCCAAATCCACATGATGGATTGGCAAAGGTCTCGCTAGCGACTGAATACGATCACCCGAACATGCAATCTCGTCACAATCGCGAATGTATCCGGAAAAGCTGATTTGCTTGGATCTCAGCTTGGCTCGTGACTCACGGTTCAGCCTTAAGTGCGGCTCAGTGTCGGCTCGGGCTCAGTGATGTGGCTGCTCGACAGAGATCGTGGCCTGGCATGAGATCGAGTAACCACCAAGTGGGGGTGGTCGACGTATAGGAACCTCAAGAGTGAGGGTGTGCGACGACAAAGAGAGGGGAAGAGGGAGGATTAGGTTTTTGATTCTTAAGCTCTTTTTTTATTGTGAATTAACCATCTTTATTTAGATTTACACTCTAAACCCTTTAACTTTTATAGTATATACCTTATAGTAATTAACCAATTTAATTACTATAAATCCTTTTTAATTAATTTAAACATCGTTTATTTAATTAATTAATCCTCAATTCATTAAACATTTGATTAACAATCCCTTATAATAAAATTCAAAAATTTATTTCTTTAATAAAGTAATTATCTGGATAGTTAATTTCCACCGATTTAAAATTTCGTATATAATAACAGCCAATTGTCTAAAACCGATAGTTCGTGATAGTGTTTAACAATTAAACACATAAGTTGTTTCCCTCCAAAGTCTAAATTTTTTTATCATACCCTTATATTAATGTTGAATTTATCAATAATCGGACATCCAATATCCAACGTGAACCTATTATAAATGATAAGACTTGTTTTGTAAGCTATATTCAATATGGATTATCATTATTATCAGACTACATTATAAACATCATATATATAGACACACACACACATGATACCTTTATTACAAGTATATGTGGTTAAACCCCAACCAAAAAAGTTAAAAATTGTGATTCAACAAATTTGACATTGTAAATTTACAAACTTTACAAAACACATTTCTTGATCTAACAATTAAAACTAAAATAAGGAAGAATGAATTTAATGGCATGCCGCATAATTATAAATTTACAAACAACCTTTCTTGATCATTTATTTAAGATATAACAACAAAGAGCTTCTAAAAGGTTTCACTTATTGTTAAACTTGATAGAAAATGAAAATTTTTGTAGACCTCAATCAGAGAACTTATCCATCAAAGAGTCTAGTGTACTACTATATACATGTATCGATAAGACTCACAAAATATGTGGGTTAGGTCAGGTTGGGTAAATGTCAGAATAAATTTGGTTCATTTCATGATGGGTTTCAAACAAAATTAGTTTGAGTCTAAATTGGTCATTTTTAAATAGCTTCAATTTATATCAACTTAAAATGGGTTGTAACTAAACAAATAGTCTATTTTAATAATCATTGGTTATTATTCTTACCTTTTTGAATTACATCTTAATCCGCGTTGTGCTAAGATGTTACCCGTACCAACCTGTTTTATGTACCGTTCTAAAACTTCAATGCAAGATACAATAATTGTTACCCTAACTAAAACATTTATCTTGTTTTGGATCAATATTATTAGATCTATGTGTGGATAATGAAGAGATAAAAGGCTTAAAAGTATCCTACATATTAAAAGCTTGCATTAGGCATTTGTCCAAAAGCCTATCTACGTCTGTTGGGAATTCTAGGTTACATTTAAATTTAATCAATCAGTTAATCACATTAATTGACAAAATCAGTTTTCATAAAACCGGATTAAACTATAAGATCAGTTCTGACACAGCGGAAGCTTTTAAATTATATAACCTTTTCGATTCGTAATCGAAATAATTCCCAAATCAGGATCCAATTACAAATCATTTAAACAACAATTAAATTAAATAACACAACCATAGGGGGTTTTAGAAATCGACCTTTTACGAAGCGGTTCCAAATCCACACGATGGATCGGCAACTGTCTCGCAAGTTGACTCCCTACGAACACCCGAGTCCGGATCTCGCCCTACGAAACACCGGATTGGACCAAAACTGATTTGGCTCGGTTTGACTCTCGGTTCAGCCCATGGGTTGACTTGGGGTGGCTAACGATCGGCTCAAGAGTGGCTGGCCCCTTGCGGTCCCATGGCAGCCCGATGTGACCCTAGGTGCAGCCTAGTAACGGCCCTGGTGTGGCCTTGGCTCCTGCCTGTCTAGGTGGCTCGGTAGTGGCTGATTTCGACGCCCACAAAAACCCCAAAGGGTGGTGGTGTGGTCGACGGCTACTAGGGTGAAGGAGAGGGAGAGGGAGTCAAAGAGTGGTTCACAAAATGTGGGAGGTTGGATCTACTTTTAAAGTCAAAAGTAGATCCACCTTTTTTAGGATTTAGGAATTTACCAATTCAAAATTGGAATTCCCACCTTTTCTTTTACATTTTAAATTAAACTCTTTTAATTTATGTAAACTCTTTTTGAAATTAAACCATTTAATTACTACTCTCCAAATATTAATAACTAACAATTAGTTAGTAGCATTTAATTAAATGTCTGAAGTTTAATTAATTATCAATTTGCTAATTAACATTTAATTAACAATCCCTCATAATAAAGTTCAAAACTTTATTTGTTTAACGAATTAGTTATCTCTATAATTAATTCCCACCGATTATCCATATAATAAAAGCCAATTCAATAAAACCGACAATTCGTGATCGTATATTATGTTTAACAATTAAACATAAAGTCGTTGCCTTCCAAAGTGTAACTCTTTGGATCATACCTTTCATAGCAACGTTGAACTTATCGTTAATCGGACATCCAATATCCAACAGACTCCCACTTGGACGATTCATCGACTAAGTGATTCAACGTAGACAGTGTTGGACGCCTAGCTGCATCACGCTACCCCTAGTAAGGTATGACTTCTTAAGTCGACTAAATCTCCTTAGTTTAAGTAACTCTTTACTTTAACTAATAATTATAGTCTCAAATAACCTTTATCTGTATATCCTTTCTATTCGATATTCCTTGAACATGAGACATGGATCTTTCTTCAATCTCATATATTGTTCAAGTGTTCTCATTCTCGTTCTCAATTTAAAGTGATCTAACAAACTACTTTTAGTTTGAGAGTCACCACGCGTTTACATCAGTTTAAATCAACGAGGGCACCATAATATCTTTTCTTATTTGTATAAGATTATAGAATCCCTTTGGTAGCATATAACTCCTACTTTATCTTATAATCACTCCCAATCGTTACCCTTATTACTGCCTATTTTTCAAAACTGTGTTATGTAATATCAAAGAGTGACCTTTTGCACCCCGACCTTCCCGGCTGAACGAAAAGGCGCGACTCGACTGATCTTGTAGGATCGCAGTCTCCGGTCATACAGTGTTGCGAGACCTACATGTCTGATTATGTACGTACATCCATTAAGTTGGATAAAATAGTTTAGTAATATCAGAGTTGAAGAAGTTATATAAGCATTCAAACCGTTTAAATCCATATATTACGGAAGCGTTGTCTAAAACAGTTTCAAAATGATAAGTAATAATAGTTGCGGAAGCGATGAAAGTATTTTTCAATACATAACAATCAAATGTTTAAATATTATCAAATGGCCTAAGACACTACAGTAGATGCATGGACTCCATCTTAGCATCCTAGTCCTTGTGCGCGTGCCTTAGCTACCTGAGAAAACATGCGAGAAAAAGGTCAACACAAAGGTTGGTGAGAGCACAGGTTTTATGTCAGCAATAAACATAAAATGTTTAAAGAAAGTGTTTTGCAGGTCTACATTACAATACAATGCAATCTTCATTGATAACTAGTCAATATGAGTTATACCATATGCGGTTTCGCAACCGAAGCTAACATGCTGCCTCCCGCCATATCCGTACAAGATATGGCAATGTTGTTTAGTCAATGATGCACTGTTCCGACATCCAGTCGGGGTGACCATACGACGCGCAACAGTGAGGCTTGTGAGGCCCAAATAGTACTATTCAGAATTACCACGCTAAGCGCAACGCTCTATTAACGGTTCGAGGTGTGTTTAATGAGGACTTATCAGTTTTGTGGATGAATGCAACACATATGCATATACGATATCAGCATGTACAAATGTAACCAAAAAGTGTGTATGTTGTTCAAAAACACTTGTATGTAATGTTTTCTCCCCAAAGGTAGAAAATGTAAAAAGGGGCCGTGAACTCACCTGATTACCAGTTCTGGTATGTGGGTGTTCGCGTCTTGCGAAAGCTAGAACCTGCTAGTATGCACCTATAACCATATAGGTGTGAGTATGTGTTTTGTGGTGTGTTGTATCCCATACAACTCCAAGTGTCGGTGTGCTCAACCGAGTGTGTGTGTGTGTTGACTTGTGTTGTCTCGACGAATCGTTGGTGAAACGTTTGTTGTGTTTATGTGTCTTAATGTAAACAAGACACTAACACGCATTCCTATAGCCAATCATGATGTTTTCACAAAAGCAAGTTTTGAAAATTGTAACGTTTCCGTTTCGGGGAAACTTTCTATATTTAGAAAGTTTCTATTTTTGGAAAGTATAGTTATGAATTCCCATTTCATAAAACAAATCATTCTAGTATGTTTGTAAAACCACGTTTATACACTTAAAACACATCGTTTGCGCAAAAATCGCCATTTATGCCATTTTGCCCAAATAAAGTTTCCTTATTTGGAAAGTATCCGTTTAAATAGTAAGTTACAAAAGTTTCCCTAAATAGTAAGTTTATACAAAATCATGTTTTTGACAAAATCAAATATCCAAATGTGTTTCTAAACACTCCAATGTGTATTTGACAACATCTAGACATGTCTAACATGTCTAGATCATCAAAAATCTATGACTTGCAACATAAAAGTTCCCTTTTATGGCAAGTGTACCAAAATCATTATCAAATCAAACATAACTCAACTAAAACTTGAATCTACCATTTCTAAGCTATAAAATCAGTAGATCTACAACAGTATCACACAAAATCACCAACAAATTCGTGCTCAATAACCACAAGGAGTTGCATGTGTTCAAACACACTTGCATGTGTATTTTTACATCATTCATGTACGATCTAACTCTAAATAAACATTTAAAACTATGTTAGATGCTCCTTGATGATGAGAATGAAACTGATTCGGGGCCACAAGTTTAGATGAATAAGTTCAGTGAGAATGAAAAGAAATCGAAGAGAAATTAATGGGGTTGAGTTTTATAAGATTTTTGATCTGCATGGCCTTTGCGTACCGCGAAGGCCGATCAAAAAGCTTATCGCGTACCACGACGAAATTTAGGATCCAGAGTCCCCGCTACTGCTTCGGGTACTGCCAAGCCCGTCGCCAAGGGACCTCCGTGTACCGCGATGGGTTCATTTTCTTGTTTTTCGATGATTCTATTTCGCTCGTACTCGATTCTTAACGTTTATCCTAAACATCTAATGCATGTTTAGCACATAATCATGTAATATCACATAAGTTTGATTGATCACCACGTTGGTGAGACTTGTTTGTGTTTCGATAATTCCATGAATTATCTTTATTCGTTTGTGTTCGTCGCTACGAACTATTTGCATGCTTGATTAACCATAATCAACATGTATTGCACAATTCAACAATTCTTCGAATTATTGTTTTGTGTTTGTGTTTTGTTTGCCACACTTGGTTTCCAAAACCAATGTGCAATGTACGATTCAATAGTTCCTCAAACTATCGTTTCGCAGTTGTGTATGTTCAACTCATCCAATTAAACATAATTAAATGAAATGCAACAAGTATGATTGTGAAATGTAAAGAATGTAAGAGTCGCAATTTACCTGAAATTGTTGGGTGTCACATGACCTTTAATTAATGTTAGTTCAATATAATCCTTAGGTCTTAGGATATTTGTGTATATCGAATATACTTTAATATCAAAGCATCTTATGACAACGATCCATTAAGAATGTTTTGAAGCGAGTTACGTCCGACATCATTCTCTAATGAATGTCTATGAATCTTGGTTCTCAACACTTGAGCTTTTATCTCTATAAACTATCCAAGCATTCAATTAGTCTTAGTCAGATTGATTCCCATGAATCTGATTGACTACAGACATTTAGAATAGTATATTCAAGGATACTAAAATGTACAAACTTTCGAATTTTAGAAACATAATTCATTTTGCCTTTAACCATTAAAACAAAATGAACATTCAATGTTTCGTGTTTCGATTGTAGAGCGCCCAATACTAATGTTAAATCAGATTCCCCATCTATCTAATATCTATTTATCAGCCTTATCCTCATATTCAGCTCTATAAATAGATTTAGTGAACTGAATTGCTAGATTCTGATTTATGAATTTTATTAATTATTATGTCTTTCTTTCAGTTCTTTCTCATAATGCTTCTACTATAATATGACTATAATTTCATAGTCTTAGCTATGCTATATTGTTGTCATATGATTTCTCAATCCATTCCTAGTCATTAGAAATTTTATTGAGATTAGTACTGAAATAAATATCTGTGAATAATTATCTTTTTGTGTTTTTCTTACAGGTAATTGTGTCTTTTTTAAAAATAATTTTTTCTTTTTTAAAGATAATTGTGTTATTCATACTCGTCATTATGTCATTTTTGCTTAATATTATGTATTCTGCAACATTATTGTGTCTTAAATTGTTCATTAAAACACAGCATTGAGCATAAAACATAAGACACAATGACATGTACAAAAGACACAATGACCTATACAAAAGACACAATGAGTCGTACAAAAGACACAATGACTCGTACGAAGTTGTTATACTCATCATTGTGATTTTTTTACAGGTAATTGTGTCTTTTTTTAAATATCATTGTTTTATTCATACTCGTCATTGTGTCGTCCTTGCTTAACATTATATATTCTGCAACATCATTGTGTTTTAAATTGTTCAAGAAAATATCATATTGAAAAGAAACATAAAAGACACAATGACCTAACCAAAAGACACAATGACATGTACAAAATTGTTCATACTTGTCTTTGTGCCTTTATTATAAGTAATCGTGTCTTTTAAAGATAATTGTGTTATTCATATTCATCATTGTTTCATCATTACTTGACATAATGTATTGTGTGCATCATTGTGTCTTAAAATGTTCATGAAAACACAACATTGAGCAAAAACAAAAAAAGACACAATGGCATGTACAAAAGACACAAAGACCTGTACATAAGACACAATGATTTTTACAAAAGACACAATGACCTGTACAAAAGACACAATGACCTGTACAAAAGACACAATGCACTAAAAAACCAAATTTTTTTCTATAGCAATACACTACTAATTTTGAAAATAAAAAAATACTTGTTTTTATGGTATATTTTTTTCAAAAAATAATTTCATATGTAAAATTTTTGAACGTTTAAATAAAATGGGGGAACTTGATAAAAAGTCAACAAAAGTATTCATTACTAAAATACCCTCCAACAACTTGATTTAATCATAGCCATTGATTAATGATCTAACGGCTCAATATCCTTCTTAGGCTTTTTAGGTTAAGAGACTTATTTAGGTTAACCTAACCCTATATATATATACATATATATATATATGTATATGTTTTAACTGGTATTTTAATTTTTAACTCATTATTTATGAATAAAATATTTAAATGAATAAATAGGATTTTTCAACAAATAAATAAACTTTAACAGATTTATTAGAAATTATATTTATGTTTTTCAGAAATTTTTTCTATTATTTTAACCGAAAGAAAAAGAACGGAAATTGATGGATTACGAAAAAAAAAGAACCAAAACCGGCTGGGACCAGACTCGAACCCGGGTCGTCCAGCGGCCGAGCTCCATCGTGCACACGGATAACCAGTGGGCTGTGTCGAATCACTTGAATGGACTTCGGTCCTAATATATTTATCATATACAACACTAGTTTAACCATATTTTATAAACCCTATTATCAAACTTGTTCGAATTCGCTTGATATGATGATCAAGAGCCCTGTGAATGTTAGGGCTTTTGATCATTAGTTAAAATCGAGTTGAAGGGTATATTATATTATCTCTTATGATGTGGTGTTTGAGTTTGGAAGTCTTCCAAATACTGACTCAAACCCATTGTCAAATTCTACTGAGCATAACGCAATATGGAGGTAATTATGGCAGAATGGCCCACTTAGATCTTTCACAATAAAGTGATAGACGGAACTCCCATGAAACGACTTATTAGTCGTTTTATTGATCACAATGGAATATGATATACATCACATATCCTCGATCAAGTAAAGACTCTGGGTTTCCGACAAGCTACCACTACATCCATTTCATAGGAATTGATGATCTTTTAACAATACCTTCTAAAAGATGGATAGTTCAAGATGTTGAATAAAAAAGTTTTATTTTGGATAAATGCCATCATTATGGGGAGTTTAGTTGTGTGGGTTATATTGATTCCCGATATATCGAGGTAATGGCTGCTGGCTATTTGCACAGAGTGCTTAGCCAAGATCAAAGGGTTGTTTTGGTTTGATTATTTGGATTTTATACGCATTTGTTTATAGTTTGAGTTCACGGTTCCTTGTGGTAATTCGGGTAACGATTGACACGTTTAAGGGCTTCAATCCCATTAATGGTTGATTGAAATCACTTTGCTGATTCATTTCTTGCCTAATTTGTGATTAATCGAGCTGTTTAACGCGTTTTAGTAGCTGGAGGGGAAACCAGGAATTGGGTTGGGTGTTGGCTCAATCGGGTAAGAAACGGGTAAAGGAGGGAAGGAGTTTGGGGTTTTGCAAGTTTAGTCCCTATGGTTCCCTTCTGGTTCAATTTTTGCCTTAGAACTTCCCCTCTCACATTTTGGTTTGGCAAAAAGTCACTTTTAGTCCCTCGAAAGTTTAAATATCTTTCATATCTCAAAATCTATAAAACCTTTTATTAATATTTAACAACTTAAGTTTTATAAATGTCATTTATTATTATTTTTATTATTAATGTATACAAATATCTTATAAGAAAACTTTATTTTTTTATTTTCTTATTATATAACCGTGTAATCAGTAAAAATTCGAAGCTTTTGATCTATAAAATAGATCGGAGGATATGACTATGATAGTTTTTTAAGGATATAAACACGTCATACTCACAATAGATACAATATATAAAAATGATTAGTTTGGGTGAAAGCAAAAAAAAAGCAAACAATACACAGAACGAAAAATATGATAAGCCGAGTACTTAAAACGAGCATAATAAGTAGACCCCAAATATCACTATGGAATCAGGTTATTAAATTTATATGGTTAAATAGGTAGTGGAAAATCTTGAACGTAGACGAAAACTGTGCACAAAACGAAGTTCGAATGAAGCGGGATTCGCGAAAACAAGTTTCAAACGCACCGTGTGTGACGTGTCAAGCAGCCATGACACGTGTCAATAGGCCCTGTCACGTTTCCAGGAGGTATGCCATGTGTCCCAAGAGGTCGCCACGTACCCGGAGACGTGTCACAACCCCAATGCCTTGATTCGCGTGCCATTTCATATAAATAGACTTCACTCGTTGATTTTTTTTCGTATTCTGTCACACCCCGAGCTGGCGGGGTTGGATCGGATTCCCCGTCGGGCGGTAGGTTCCCGGGGCGCGATATCATGAGTGATAATCGTGATGATCAGATTGTTTACATTGCACATGATATAAATGAGAAATGCTAAATAGAATAGAATTACAAAGTTAAATTACATCAGTATTGTTTATAATTTAACAATGTAAATCTACCATCAACATCATAAATTTACTATCTTGTATGTACAAAAGATATACAAATATATTGTATAATGATGTTCCCAAAAGATGCAGGTCCAAAAATAATAAGTCTTATATATGAAGCCCTAGTCCAAAAGCAATGACTTCTTAATTGACCTGTTCATCACCTGAGAAGTCATGCAAAAAGATCAAGTCAACACATGGTTGGTGAGTTCATGTAGTTTTATAAAATGAGTTTGAACACCCTGAATGACAACTTAACCTCACCATTAACCAACTACACCATCCAGTTCAGTATGCTTATATATAGGGCATATGTAGGGTCGAACTTACCGCCCGCTCAGCCACCGTCCCACCACATACTAAACCACATGATGCATTGTTCCTGGTGATAATTAAGCATTTCATCCCATACCTTTGATTTGATAACCATTGATTCTTAGTATTTGATTACCCTGAAAATGTTTACCTTGATGACTGAAATGACAACCTTAACCTCACCAACAACCACCTATGCTATCCAATCAAGTATGCTTATATATAGGGCATATGTAGGGTCAAACTTACCGCCCGCCCAGCCACTGTCCCACCACATACCGGACTGCTTAGCATATTGTTGTTAATGATAATTAAGCGTTTCACTCCATTCACCTTTATCTTATATTTTGATTTCCACAAATTGAAATAACTTTGATTTCTGGAGTTCACCATGCATTCATGATTTCCGCATAACACTTGTAGAAATATGATATTAAATGTTTGATTAATTTAATAATCAATCATTTAAATACAACTAAGACATGTTGATTGGGCCTTCATTTGACTCAATCAATTAGATTTAGTTGTTGGTGGTTGTCCATGTTGTACCCTCTCACACGTGGCCCATATCAGGCATGACCCACAAGGAATCTACCTGTATGCGTCGGGACTTTCATGATTTACCCATATCAGCTTGACCATAAGGTCTACTGTATGTGTCGGGACTTTAGGATATCCTTTGATTCTGATCTTCTTGATTCTCTTGATTTCATTTGATTGTTAAAGTTATGCATATGTAACTTGACTACAAGTGTCTACTACTGTGACGGGACTTTCCGTGTGTTACACATGGTCTTGATTTACCTTAGCTTAAGCAATTAATGATTTCAGGTCTTAGTGATTTCATTATTTCAATGATTCACACACGGTAATGATTCCCATGATTCTCTTGATTCTGATCATTAGATTTCCATGATTTCACAATGATTGTAGATTCTGGAGTAGGATCCTTAGTTTACTGATCACACACTGGATTAGATTCCATTTCATTTGATCTTTAGCTTTAGTTCTTTTGATTTCACTTTGAGTTTAGATTATGGAATTTGAACTCGATGGACTAAGGGTTTGTTTAGAGTTTAGAATTATAAGGGTAATTAATTAACTTGATAGTTCATTCTGCATAACAATTTCCTAGACAAGAGTCTGGGAGTATAACAAGCATATATAAAGCATAAAATAATTAAAAGCATATACGGAAAACAGTTTAAATAAAAGATTTATGCATGCTTCTCAGCACCGCATTTGAAAACAAAAATGTTTAGAAAAGGGGCAATGAACTCACCTATGTTGTTGTGCAAATGAATCACAAAAGATAATGTGTGCTCTTCGACTGTTGCATATGTATCTTTAGCACCTGAGTTGTTTTAAGAGATTCGAATACGTAAAGTATTTATAACAGACGTTGGGTCTAGGGTTGGGTCTCGGTGTGCGACTAAGTGTCCTAGATACTAATGTGTTTCTAGAAATATTTCTATCTAAACCTAGGCTATTCCCATAATTGATCCCTAATCCCACAATATTATTAATAAGCCTGTAGTCAATTATTTTAAGTTAATCCATTTTATGATGAACATACAATTATAAATTCATTTATCTTAATTTGAAAGAGATTACCATTTAATTTCTTTTATTAGAACATAATTAATTTAAAGAAAAATAAACTTTTACATGATGAGCTTAAGTTAAGCCCATTGGGCCAACTTCGGGCCCGTTATTGGTCCTTCTTTGCAAAATGATCCTTGATCCAATATTTTGAATACTCCTTCTCAGGGGTTAGGTGTTAATTCATAAGTAATTCAACACTCCGATCCTTATGTTATTGCTTGATTCTTTAGGATTGCCCCAATATTTTGATCTCAAAATGATGTTTACAACTCTCGTTTATACTTTACAAAATTTTCTTGTTTACCCGTGATCCCATATGATAGAAAGGAGGCATGTTTAGCATTTGCTCAGTACAACATTTGTGTCTCAATCATGATTAGTCTATAAGATGATCACCTTTGTGTGAAATACGTTGTCTTCTTGTTTAGGGAAACCCTAATAGGCTTCCCGTGCACACACACACATGCCATGCACTCATAAGTATTCCTTTACGTATACATCTATCAACTCTAACCCAAGCTCAAGGTTACTTAGCCCTCAACCCATGTGTTCAACTAAAGGATCCGACTGAAGTGACATGGGTCGAATAACCGTTGGGCCGCATAGGAGTTGGGCCAACTATAGAGGTTTCCAACCGGAGGTGGTTTAGGCCAGATGCTACTAGCCCGATCGAATGGAGTAACCCGGTCAAATAGCATGACTGCCCGAATGAGACCTGGACCGAATGGTGGGCGAATGTAGCTCCAACCGAATGAAAACCTCCGAATGGAAAGCTTTGCCGAAGGTGTCATCGATCGAATATGCCTCATTCGGCCTTAAGTCCATTCGACACTATGGAGTGGCTTATACGGGCCAATGGTATTTCGGCCAACCAGACACACAGCCATTCGCTTGGTCGATCTTTGGCCCAGATGCAGTCGTCCAAACCGAGATCTAAGGCCATATCATGGTGTCTAACCTGTTCCTACATCACTCTTGGCTGGTTGTGTGGTGTTATCCTAAGGTTTTGAGGCATGGATTTAGCTCAAGAGAGGGGCGGCCAAGAGGGTTATAAAACCCTAAAAAACGAACAAAGAATCCACATCTACCTCAGATCTACTGGATAGAACTTTAGATCGGTTGTACTTCTATGATCTACGAGTTGAGATGGTTGTTTTGACACCAAAATGAGTCGATTTCGTGAAGATTTGAAGAATCTAGGGCTTGTTCTTGTAGAGAGAGAAACTAGAGAGAGCTCGAAAATTTTGGGGAGATGGAGATGAAATGGCTTGTAGTTGGGGGTGGTTGGGGTCTTGAATGCCACTTTCAGATGTATTCATACAGATCGTCACCTATACGAGTAATCCGTCAGTTTAGCATTCACGTAACGACATCCGTTGTTGTTTTGTTCTGTAAAGCCTCACATACGATTATATGTAATAAAATCCTAACAAATAATCCCATGATGGTTCTGTATTGCCAGATAATTATCTGACTCAAGAACCATAATTCTGAACTTTGTTTCTGTTAAATGTTTCTGAACTTGCTGCTTGATAACACAAAATGATAACGAACATGATATGAATATGAAAACACACTGTAATACATATAGTTCGTACCTGATTACTATTCACGTACTATAGAGATCACTGTTCCGGTGACGTTTCCGGCACTGGTGTTACATATTCTTTTCAAACACCATACTTTTCTCTAAACCAAAATACCCCTTATAGCCTCCTTTGAAGTTAAATTTGTGTTGGGGAAGCTCAAATTACGCTCGGAACGCTATCAGAACACTAAACGGAGCTCTGCTCGTTTATCAAGAGGTAAGGCTTTAAAGATTCCATTCAGTTAGGTTATCTTCCCGAGGTAACACAAGACTTATCCAAAGGCTATGATAACATGTTAAGAAAGTTATTAGAAGATGTTTATATACATATTACCTCGTATTTAATTAAACAAGCGAAACACTCCTTTAAAGAATAACTTAACATAAGCTATTGTGCTGCTCGATTAGAACCCCAAATTAGTGTTATTGCTCATCTTATGATTCCACTAGGATATTCGTGATATTAGGAAATACTGATTACCTGGAATCATGCTAGAAGATCGAGGTTATATCAATCAAGTATTATCAAGTCAGGTGAGTTCTTCGTAGTCCTATTTTAAATGTTTTATAATTCTGGGATGATATGCATGCTTTAAAACTATTTTGTGAAAATGATTTTAACCTGATTGTGGTTGGGTAAAGAATGTTTTATGTCTTAGCAGAGGTTGAGCAACAAATGATTTTGAAAGTCTCGGCTGAGGTCGAGTAGAAAAGGTGGTTTTGAAGTCCCGGCTGCGGTTGGGCAACAGTTGAGCGCTGAGGTGTTGGAAACTGTTTTGGTACTCCATGTAGCAGTAAAAATGTTTTGAATAAAGGTGTACAGAAAGTATTTTTAAAATTGTTTTCAAAACCATTAGAATAGCCTTTGCATTAAGTGCTACTTAGAATAAGATTGTCATGGCGGGTTATAATAGGGCTTGAATAAGTGGTGACAATCATTTCAGTGGGTGCATGACCTTTGGGCAGTGCTTTAGTAGGGAATGCATAGATGGTATTATTGTGGTTATTTTTGTTATTGTACAATTTATTCATAATGATTTGATGCACTTTTTTTGTGAATGTAAATGTCTATGGACTATTGTTAGTAAAAACTTAGAATTCACATTTTTTAACTGACTTGTTTGATTATGCATACCAGGGAGGAATAATGCATCGTGTAGCAAAGGGAAGGCTAAGGCATAATTGGCATATGGAAGGCTTGTTTAAGAAGTTTTCTGCTGGTGTAGTGTGAACCTACTATATTATTGTTTTTTTCTTGGATGTAAATACTTACTAATAAAATAACATAAAGTTTTGTTTACTTCCGCTCCCTTATAACTCTGTATAACTTTCTGTTCTGGATCAATTCCAAACATAGGGGGCGATCTCGGGAGTCCGGTATCGAAGTGTCACAGGCTGGTATCAGAGTCATAGTTTGAGAGAATTAGACACAACCTTTCGTGTCTAGACTTAAATTAGGATTCTTGTACAATAGGAACCTGCCAATACAGATAGCCTGATGCCAATAACTTTCCTGTTAACAGTTATTTCAAATGAACAGTTCGAATCCCGAACTTGACTGACACTATATTATAGATGAATTATAGAGGTGGTGGTCGGGTGGCTGGGACTTGTTCCCTACATATGCACTATATATAAAGTTCGTTGGTTTGTCAGAAGCATGATGAAGCGAAAGGTTGGGAAGAGAACATAAATTCAATGAAAATGCTTACTGGTGACTGTTATAAATAATTTGTGTGTTTTAGTAGGATCATGACGGGTCATAGACTAAAATAACAAAGACAAATAAATGGCTAGTAGCAGCTTGGCCACCTGGTATTAATGATTTATCTGTCATTATTCTTTCTAGACTATTATCTATCATATGGATACTAAAATTAAACACATATTGATTATAGAATCATAGAATGGTTAGACAAGGACATGGAAGGGGTCGTGGTAGACCAAAAACTCAAGCACATCCAAAAGTGGAGGCAGAAGTAGACCCCGGTATCATGGATATGACCCATGAACAACTGTGGAATACCAACACTGAGCAGGTTACACAAGCTTTACAAAACGCCATGTGAGAAATTTTGAATGTAGTTCGGATGCCACCCGACAATGTTGTTGGAGGAATGGGAAGTGGTAATGGCAATGACGTTGGGAATAATAATGGTTTTTTCTAGTGGAACTAATGTACCTTTGGGAGGTAACAATGGTGCGGTGGGTAACCGACAAAATTGATGTAGTTATAAAACATTCTTAGCATGCAAATCAAAGGAATTTGATGGAAGTCAGGATGCTGTGGCAACCTTGAAATGGCTGATAGAGATGGAAGCCCTTGTCAAAATTAGCAATTGTGTTGATGGTAAGCTACACGACAGAATCCTTTAATTTTGAAGTGTTGTATTGGTGGCATGTGGTGTCAGGTACATTTCTAATCAATAACATACATGCCACTATCTTATTTGATTCTAGTGGAAGTAGAAGTTACGTGTCTACTAGTTTTGCTACTACCCTTAATATACCATTTAAGAAATTAGAAATTTCATTCAAGTTTAAAACCGTTATTGGTATAACCACTAGGGTACAATATATGGTTGAAGATTGTGTGCTTGATATAGAAGGTCACTTATTGGCTACTAAGCTCTTTTTAATTACATTGGAGTGATTTGACATCATATTGGGCATGGAATGGTTATATGAGAACGAAGCCCATATAGTCTGCGATAAGAAAATGATTCAGATAAAGACGCCTAATGGGAGCATAATCTCTATATACGGAGATCATGAAGAAAGACCTGCCAAAATCATATCAATGATAAAGGCGAAACGACTTATGACTCAGGATTGCATGGCCTATCTCGCGTACGCTATTGGCACCGAACTAGAAATCGAAAGGCCACAAGATATTCTTGTGGTTTGTAATTTTCCAAACGTTTTTCTTGATGATTTACCAGGAGTTCCTCTAGAACGAGAAGTTGAATTTCCTATCGTTCTTGTACCAGGAGAAAAACCGGTAGCTAAGGCTCAATAGTGATTGGCCCCATATGAAATAAAGGAACTGATGACTCTGTTGAAAGACTTACTCCAAAAGGGATTCATTAGACCTAGAATCTCACCTTGGGGTGGTCTATTCTTGTTCCTTAAGAAAAAGGATGGCAGCATGCGTATGTGCATTGATTATCGGGAGCTTAATAAACTAACTGTTAAAAACCGATAACATTACCTAGGATCGATGACTTATTTGACCAGTTTCAAAAAGCTAACCGATTTTCGAAAATCGATCTAATGTCAGGCTATCATAAACTAAAGGTTCGAGAAGAAGACATTTCAAAGACAACTTTTAGAGCACGTTATGGGCACTATGGTTTTTCATAATGTCAATTGGTTTAACAAATGCTCTTGCAACATTTATGGACCTTACGAACCAAGTTTTAAAATGATGATAGATCGTTCGGTGATCATTTTAATTGATGATATTTTGATCTACTCCAAGAACGAAGGAGATCATGCTTGTTATATGCGTGAAGTACTCGAGACACTACAAAAGGAGAAACTTTACGCAAAATGTGCCTTCTGGCTACGGGAAGTTCAATTCCTAGGCCATGTTATAAATGCATAAGGTATTCTTTGTGACACCTTATGCAAATCCCACATCGTCCGTGGACAGGAGAGATCCTTGGTTCATATGTAATAACCCGCCTTTTATACCAACAACGCGTTTTGGGGCTTAATGGTAGTGGATGAGAGGAGAACTCCACAGTTAAGCGTGCTAGAGTGATAGCAATCTAGGATGGGTGACCCCTGGAAAGTTTTCACCCGTGCGACCAAAAGCATAGCCGTGAGCTAGAATTTGGCAAAGCGGACAATATTGCTGGTAAAACGAGGCGGGGTGTTACAGAATGGTATCAGAGCCACTCCTGTGCCGTTCGGGATGTGGGGAAAACCTCATCCAAGGCGATGAGTACCAGGGGGTGTCTAGAGGACACGTTAGGCAGATCCTACACGCCAGAGAGGCTAGCAGGGCAAACCTCATCGAGGACGATGAGTCCCAAGGGGGGTGTATGTGACACCTTAGGCAAATCCCACATCGGCCGTAGACAGGAGAGATCCTTGGTTCATATGTAATAACCCGCCTATTATACCAACAACGTATTTTGGGGCTTAATAGTAGTGGATGAGAGGAGAACTCCACAGTTAAACGTGCTCAGGTGACAACAATCTAGGATGGGTGACCCCCTGGGAAGTTTTCACCTGGGCAACCAAAAGCAAAGCCGTGAGCTATAATTTGGCAAAGCGGACAATATTGCTGGTAAAACAAGGCGGGGTGTTACATTCTTGTAGATCCAGTAAAGATAGAAGCAATCACAAAATGGAATCAACTGAAGACGCCTACAGAGATCCATAGTTTCTTAGGACTGGCGGGCTATTACCGAAGATTCATTCAAGAATCTCAAAGATAACGACTCCACTTATTTAACACCCCGACCAATGGCGGAAAAGTCGAGATGCCACGAGGGATGTGTAGATTGTTCAAAAGCTCGTGGGCATCTAAATATAAACCATCACATATCAATCAAACCAAATAAATGTTTACACAAAAATCATGTTTATCATGAATTAAATACATCAATTACACAAAAGAATTATCTAAACTAACTAAACTCTAATCGCCAGAATTTTAGTTAATTAGCTAAGTCCAAGATCCTATGTGATGATGTCCAAAAGTGAGAATTCATCTTCTTCAACCTAATTAGCTTCATCACCTGAAACATGTAAAGAAATCACGTGTCAACTACTAAGTAGTTGGTGACTAATCATAAGTTTTTATACTTTAAAATGTTTTATAAAATGAGTATAAAAGTTTGTATTTTGAAAAGATTTTATAAAAAGTTTTGATAAAATGAGTATAAGAACTTATGTTCTTTCTGAGGAAATCCACAAGAGTACCTGTGTGACAATCCAGTACATATCCCAACACAACCAATCAAACACACAAACAAACACATAATCACATATCAATTCAGTCATAGACAATCAGAGACAATCATAGTCAATAATAGATAATCAACCACATAACCATTCAACCAATCCCAATATCAATATTCTCAAATAATATCCGTGACTATACATGGACATTATGTAATTAACATAAGTTAAAAACATGATCCATGGAGTGGAAGCTATCCACGTGGCAATACATGAAACCAATGCAATTAACCAAGGTCAAAGGCAATGTTTCACGGAGTTGTGATAATCCAAGAGACAATACATGTAATCTTTGTTATTGACCGAAGTCAATGACAATGTTACACGGATGTATAATAATCAATGCTAATCAATAATGATGATAATCCATAATATGAATATCATATTGATAAAGATGTATCATCCATGTGTTATGAAAATATTATTTAAATTGGTATACATGCTTCACCTCCGAGTTTTAAAACAAAACAGTTTAAAAGAAAAGGAGGTTATGAGAACTCACCTGAGTCCTTAGAATTTGTGTTTTCTATGATGCGCGCTCACGTAAGATAAATCCAAAACACTTCAACAACCTGTATTTATAAGCGTGTTTGTGTTCATAAGCATACGTGTCTTATTTTAATTATTCTCACATGTTCACTTTTAAATCATTAAGCGTTTCATCCACTTAGTTTAATTACTCTATGTTGAAACAATTACCCATATCCCTTATCAATGGTCATCATTAAATATAGTTTAGACTTGCTAGTTGTTAACTACATTATAATGATACGATTATTGTGATATCTTAGGTTTATATTCACATGCATGCTTAATTATACTAACCACCATATCTCGGTTCAATAATTTCTTTGATTCTCATTTAGTAAGACCTATACATTATGTTAATTGTATCACCAATTCAATATATATATATATATATACTTCATATTTTCTTAAAAATTCAAGTTAATAAGAGAAAAGGTGGTGGCTTAGTTCGGTCATACATGCATGTTTAGACTTATGGCTATAAGTGATCTTGACACATTCTTTATCCTAAACCATGGTTTAATTGACACTTAGGTTTCATCCTTATGACATTCCAGCGAACCTTTCCAAGATCCACCTTAGGTTCGGCCCACAAACTCGGCAGGTTCGTCGCCACAGTGGTGTTCCAGGTTCGTGGGTTAGGCTACAGTATGGTTAGGCCAAACATGGAGAAAGGTTCGACCATACAAGCAGATGGTTCGGCAGCCTAGCGAGGGTTTGGTAATGGCAACTAGGTTCGGCCATGAAGACTCACGAACCCTTAGGTTCGCCAATCATTAGGCTCGCCCTAGGTTCGTCACTAGTGGAGGGTTCGCCTGGCTAGGGTTCACTGCCAAGAAGATTCGGCCACCCAAAGGGTTCGGCCAAAACTTGTTTTCCCGCCCATAGAGGGTTCGTGAGGTTTGTGGATGCGGCTGAAGGTTCGGCTAGAATCAACACAGGTTCGGCCGTAACATCCCACGAACCCTGCACATCTTTAGCCACCTCTTCATCGCCATCATCATACCCAACCTGTTACAAGTTCAAGTCGCTACACCTTCTTGTCTATACTAGATCGTTTTTAGGGTTTCTAAGCCTCAAATCGTTTACACATGGTGGTGATGAGAATCGGGCATGTTTACATGTAAACCGAACAGAAAACTCGAGTTTTACCTGGAATCGTCGAACCAATGTGAGATTTCTTTGTACTTCCTTGTTCCTCTCGATCACACGGTCGTCTGGACACCGAGATCTCTTGAATCGTTTAAGAATTTAAGAAGAAAAGCTAGTGACACCGAGATCACGCGGTCCTCTTCTTTATATCCCGTGTCTTCCCCCGCGTGCTCGGTCTCATTTTTATTGCGATAAAACATGATAAATGCTTGGTTTTAACATAAAACTTATTTAAAATAAAACCCATTTAATTAATTATGTTTTTGTAATAATAGAACTCTTGTAATTAAATCATTTAGTAAAACTATTTCGTTTAATTTCATTAAATAGTTATTTAATTAAAACGTTTTGAGTTTTCATTTATTAATTTAATATCGTTAGATATTATTTAATTATCTCGTAGAAATGCGTTACTTACGTACGTATTCGTAAAGATCGTCACCTTTGCGAATCCAACGCTCGTACCGTATTTCAACTCGATTTACAATTTAGAGAATATCATTTCAGTATATTATTCTTAATAATTATATTCATGTAAATCGTCATTCACGCGAATACGTTATTAAGTTAATATTTCTAATTTAATATTCGTGTTTATTTCGTGTTCGTAACCTCACCATCGCGTTAAAAATTCCATATTTTATTAATTTTAATATTATAATTCCCAAACCAAAACCCACTAAACCAAATCACTGAAACATTCATGATAGACCGAAATATGCATATATATAGGGCATATGTAGGGGTCAGTCGCAACTGCCCCAGCCACCGTCCCACCGCTATTTCGATAAACCATGACCATGTGTCCTTGACTATGTTTAGCAACCATACAACAACCAACTCAAACTCCTTTCCATTTCCAATCCATAATCACCAGAGTATTCATCTGCGATAAACTCTCTGGTTCTGTTTAGTTGAGTTACAACTAAACTCCCCATGGTTTACAAATCTAATAGTATGTTCTAACCATGTATACCAACAACAGTGATAATCATCAAATAATAATTCATCATTAATAATAAAATCTCATATCGTAACTGTACAATCGTACGGATGTACGGACGACTGGAAGTAGAGTGATGTTACAACTTACGAAGTTGACCAGGAAGGAGAGAAAGTTTGAGAGGCGTACAAAACAAGAGGAGGCGTTTGAAAAATTGAAGAAACGTTTAACTCAAGCACCAGTGTTATCTTTACCTGACAGGAATGAAGACTTAGTAATTTATTTTGACGCTTCCTACCAAGGTTTGGGGTGCTTACTAATGCAACGAGGTAAAGTTATTGCCTATGGCTCCAGACAATTGAAGCCGAATGAAGTCAATTACCCTACCAAGGTTTGGGGTGTGTACTACGCAAATCACAAAAGTTTAAAGTACTCCTTCGAACAAAAAGATCTGAATATGTCACAGAGAAGATGGTTGGAACTTATAAAGGATAGTGACTGTGAGATTCTATATCACCCTGGAAAGGCCAATGTTGTGACTGATGCGTTTAGTCAAAAGAACAAGCATCCTTCCATTCGGGTGAGATCATTCAAACTTTTGGTCACTCCGGATTTTATGCAAAAGTTACGTGAGGTACAACTTGAGGCACTCAAAGTAGAAAATGTAGGCAACGAAAGAATTTTTGGTCAGACGGGTAGACTTGAAGAAAACGAATGTGACGTTAACTATTCATCCATGTTTTAACGCCAACCGAAGAAATTAGAACCAAAATTCTTGATGACGTGCACAAATCACGTTATACTATTCATCCAGGTGCAACGAAAATGTATCAAGATCTTGGTCATGATTAGTAGTGGCCTGGGATGAAATTTAACGTCATGCAATATGTGAATATATGCCTAATATGTGTCCAAGTTAAGGCTAAGCTTCAGAAACCTTATGGCAGAGTCCAGCCATTGCCAATTAGGTAATAGAAATGGGAAGAAATTACTGCGGATTTCATAACTAAGCTTCCACGAACGGCTAGAGGTTATGATACCATATGGGTAGTCGATGATCAGTTAACTAAAAGTGCTCACTTTATACCGATTCATGAAAGCTACTCTTTTGATAAATTGGCTGAGTTATTTATCAAGGAAAATGTTGCAAGACATTGGGTACAAATATCAATTGTCTTGGATAGAGACATACGAAATTATTAATCAGCACAGTATATCATCCTCAAACGGATGGTCAGAGTGAACGAACCATTCAAACTCTTGAGGATATGCTACGTGCATGTGTAATCGATTTTGGAGGAAGTTGGGATAGTCAGTTACCTCTAGTTGAATTCTCGTATAACAATAGCTACCACTCAAGCATTGGTATGCCTCCTTATGAAATGCTATATGGAAGAAGGTGTAGGACCCCAATATGTTGGTCTAGAATGGGGAAAAGGAGTTGGGAAACAAAACTATTGAACAAACCTTAACAGAAGAATTGATGCAAATCAAAGCCCATTTAAAGACAGCTCAGGATGGACAGAAATCCTATGCTGACAAAAGACGAAGGCCTATTGAATTCCATGTGCGAGACTATGTTTTGTTAAAGGTTTCACCATAGAAAGGAATTATACAATTTCCACAAAGGGGCAAGCTAAGTCCAAGATATATATGACCTTTTCAAATATTGGCCCGAGTAGGAGAAGTTTCCTATCGGTTGGATTTGCCTCTGGAATTGAATGGAATACATCCAACCTTTCATGTATCACATTTGAGAAAATGTTTGGCAGACGAAGCTTCACATATACCTTTGGACGATATTGTAGTCAATGACAAGTTGAATTATGTTGAGAGACCTGTCGCAATACTTGACTGGTCGGAGATAAAATTACATAATAAAGTCGTTAAAGTGAAATAGGAGCATCAAAATGGATCTGAGGCTACATGGGAAGCTGAGGATGAGATAAGGAAACTCTATCCTTTCTTGTTCAAAGAATGATGAGGTTGAAACCTTCATTAAGCGGGGGGGGGGGGGGGGCTTGAAACATCCCGATTTCCATCTAACTCATCTCGATAGACAATGAATGTGCTTTTATGTATGCTGTAATAAATTTACTTTAACCATGTAATCCAACAAATGTAATCAGTAAAAATTCGAAGATTTTGATATATAAATGTGACAACCAGAAAATTTTTGTTTCTCAAACACTTTTGCTACTCAAACACTATCATAATAACCAAATTTCGTGACGAAATTTCTTTCAACAAGGGGATAATGTGACACCCAGCAATTTCAGGTAAATTGCGACTCTTACATTCTTTACATTTCACATTCATACTTGTTGCATTTCATTTAATTAAGTTTAAATAGATGAGCTGAACACAAACAACTGCGAAACAATAGTTCGAGGAACTATCGAATCGTACATTGCACATTGGTCTTGGAAACCAAGTGTGGCAAACACGACACTAACGCAAAACAGTAATTCGAGGAATTATTGAATTATGCATCACACGTTGGTGATCAATCAAACTTATATGTTATTATATGATTATGTGCTAAACATGCATTAGATGTTTAGGATAAACGTTGGGAATAGAGTTTGAGTGAAATCGAATCATCGAAATCGAAAAACAAGAAAAGGGACCCGTCGCGGTACGCGAGGGACCTATAGCTAAAGGCTTCGCGTCGAGACTCCCGAATTCCATCGCGGTACGCGATTAGAATTTTTGATCAGCCTTCGCGGTACGCGAAGGCCATGCAGATCGAAATTTTATAAAACTAACCCCAATTCATTTTCATTCGGTTTCCTTGCGATTTCACCGAGCTTCTTCATCAACCCTCGACCCAAACCACTGAAATCAAGCCTTCAAACATACTGGTAACATCCTTGGAGCATTTCTTTGCATTGGTGGACCATTGGAGCCTTTGGAAGCTTGGAGAATAATCCAAAGAGCATAGAACCACCATTGATCACTGGTTCTTCATCATCAGGACCTGTTCAAGCTTGAATCCGTAGCTCTAAGGTAGTTTTACATGCTTGTTTATGGTTAGATCGTACATGCAATGTGTAAAAACCCATATGCAACTCCATATGGTTATTGTGCTCAAATTTGTTGGTGATTTGATGTATTAGATGGGTTAGATTACTGATTCTAGAGTCTAGGAATGTTAGATTTGAGTTTGGTTAAGTTGTAGGTTGACTCAATGATGATTTTGGTACACTTGCCATAAAAGGAAACTTTTATGTTGCAAGTTATGGAATTTTGATGATCTAGACATGTTAGACATGTCTAGATGTTGTTAAATGTATATTGAAGTGTTTAGAAACACATTGGGATATTTGATTTTGTCAAAAACATGGTTTTGTAGAAACTTACTATTTATGGAAACTTTTCAAAATCAAAGGAGGGCTTTTGATGTTTTAAAGTGTTTTGATGAACTTTGATTGATGAAACATGTTTAGAAATGATTTTTAAAATATTTAGAAACTTTGTTTTGTGAAAACGAGCTTTTAAACCGGTACTTTCCATATAAGGAAACTTATTTGGACAAAACGGCGTAAATGATTATTTATGCGCAAACGATGTGTTTTAAATGTTAACACATGAGTTGATAAACATATTAATGGTATTAGTTTCATTAAATGGGATTTTATCACTACACTTTCCTAAATTGGAAACTTTCTAAAAATGGCAACTTGTATTATTAGAGTCATAGGATGCATATAAGTGTCCTACTTGTGCTTGTGACACATTGGATGGTCATAACACAACAATCGTGTCACCAACGCTTCGTCGAGTCTCCCTAGTGAACACACACTGGGTTGAGCACACCGACATTTGGAGTTGTATGGATTACAACACACCACGAAAACATACTCACACCTATATGGTTATAGGTGCATACTAGCAGGTGGTAGCTTTCGCAAGAAGCGAACACACATACACACCGGGACTGCTGTAACACGTGAGTTCACGACCCTTTTTACTTTTCTAACCTTTGGGGGAGAAAACACTGCATTACAACTGTTTTTGAACAACAACTCAATTCATTTACGTATGGACATGGTTTATCATATATGTATATGTGTGGACCACATCACAACTAAAAGTCCTCGCGACACTCCACGGACCGTTAGTAGCGCGTAGCGTCTAGTGTGGTAATCTTGAATAATACTATTTGGGCCTGACAAGCCCCACCCATCATGCCTGGGAGGCCAACATCAACTGGAGGTCGGAATGGGTGCAATATAGACCAACACTTTGCCATTGTCTTGTGACAGATATGGCGGGAGGCACAACTGTCAGCTTCGGTACGACCCTGCATATAATATAACTGTATTGACTAGCTATCAATCGATACTGCATTGTAAAGATACGTAGATAACAGCTGTTACTTTAACATTGGATGTTTACTGCTTACGAAAAACCTGTGTTCTCACCAACCTTTGTGTTGACCCGTTTTATCACATGTTTTCTCAGGTAGTTAAGGCATGCACGCAAGGATTAGGAAGCTAGGATGGAGTCCCATGCATCAGGTTTATTAGGATTAATTTGAGAACATTTAAACATATGAGTTGTTTTGTAATAACGAGTACTTAAATCGCTTCCGCACTTTTACTTAAATGTTATTTTTGAAAACTGCTTTAGTTAACGCCTCCACAATTTATAAATGTTAATCTGTTTTGACAACTTACCCTTACTTCTGCTACTCTGATGTTACTAAACTGTTTTATCCATATTATTGGATGTACGTATATAACCAGACATGTAGGTCTCGCAACACTGTGTGACCGGAGACTGCGATCCTGCAAGGTCAGCCAGCCGTCGCACCCCCGTCCGGGACGGGAGGGCCGGGGTGCGACAGATTGGTATCAGAGCCTCCGGTTATTGCGAATTAGGTTTGCATTTAGTGAACTTAGTCTATAACGACTAGTCTCCACACGACACTTAGTTCTTAGTATTGTGACACTTGCACACATGTTACATCTTATATGCATTACGTTCATCACCGCACGTGACTACCCATGACGGGGAGGAGCCGATAGCCCTACATGCTTCCTTTACAGTACCTACTGCACACACTACATTAGTCATTAGACAAACACTAACACTTATTCTCACTATAAAGATTATGGCTGGAAAACGTGGAGGACGCAGGAATGCGGGTGGACGTGGAAACATCCTTGACTCCAGCTGAACTGAAGGCACTCACCGACGAACGAGTTGAAGAGGCGCTTCCTTCACAGGAAGCTACCCGTAATCAAAACCCGCTGAACCAAGGTGATGAAGTCTTATCTCATATTCACCTTGCATCACAATTACTCGTTTCCAATTCAACACGTTTGCCGATACTGAATTCAACTCTATCTTCGCATGTCGTAGGAGCAAAACCTCAATCCTCCACTCTGCACATTCAAGATGTTTCTGGATTGCAAACCCCACTCTTTCAGCGGCACAGAGGGTGCCGTCGGACTGTTACGTTGGATCGAAAAGGCAGAGTCGGCCTTTGCAATGAGTAACTGCAGGAACGAGGACCGAGTCAAGTTCGCTGCAGGGACATTTGAGGGAGCTGCCCTCACTTGGTGGAATGCCAACGTCCAGAACCTAGGGCTCGACGCAGCCAACGCTCTACCTTGGGATGACTTTAAGAGGATGCTGAATCGCGAATACTGTCCTCGCGATGAAGTGCAGATGCTTGAGACTGAGTTCTGGAACCAAGATGATTGTTTCGAGGTCGGGGCATACACCGCTTAATCGTATGAGCTGGCACACCTGTGCCCGGAAACGGCGACCCCCACCATTCAAACATATAGAAGTATATTGAGGGACTACCACCTCATATACAGGGTATGGTACTCTCTGCTGACCCCATCACCATGCAACAACCGTGCGACTAGCCCACAAGCTCACTGATTCAGCGGTCGCACAAGGACTCTTCCACCACCCGTGATGCTGTAACTAAACCTGCAGACAACAAGCGCAAATGGGATAGCACCCTGAGCAAACCATCCACACTTCAACCACCACCACAACACGTAAGTTTGGGATGTCTCAAGCTTACGCACCGCCCATCCCAACCAACCAAGGCTCAGGAGCCTATGCAGGAAAACACCCCAAGTGCAACAAATGCAACGTACACAACGTTCTGGGGCAATGTGGTTCTATCCGATGCCAACGGTGTGGCAAAGGAGGACACCTCGCCAAAGACTGCAGGGGTGAACTGCTTGTAAAGACCCCCACGCCACAACAACATTGTAAGCAGCAAAGGGTTGCTTCGAATGTGGAAAGCTAGGGCACTTCAAGAAGGACTGCCCACACCTGAAGAACAACAACGGTAACAACATGGTCCGAAAGTACGAGCCTTCGTGATCGGGGCTAAGGAGGCCAGGAATGATCCCAACCTTGCAACTGGTACGTATCTCTTAAACGATAATTATTCTTCTGTATTATTTGATACTGGTGCTGAGAGAAGCTTTATATCTAAGGATTTTAGTGAGATACTGGCCATAACCCCAGCACCCCTAGAGTTTGAATATACAGTAGAGCTAGCTGATGGTAAACTAATTGTGACCAAGCACATTCTTAAAGAATGCACTTTAGAGCTAGCAGGCCATAAATTTAAGATTGACTGCATGCCGGTTTACACTAGGCAGTTTTGATGTCGTAGTGGGCATGGATTGGTTGTCTGAAAACCAAGCCGAAATAGTTTGCCACGACAAGGTGGTGCGCATACCCCTCCCAAGTGGAGAAACCTTAAACATCAATGGCGAAAGGAGCGACACTCCTCTCAACATCATTTCGTGCATGAAAGCTCACAAATGCTTACGAAAGGGATACACAGCCATTCTTGCGCTTATCACTGACAAGATCGAGGAGGAGAAAGAATAGAAGACATCCCAGTTGTATGCGACTATCCTGACGTATATCCTGAGGATCTACCAAAACTTCCACCGCCTCGAAAAGTGGAGTTCCGCATAGACCTCGTGCCGGGAGCACACCAATCGCACGAGCACCCTATCGACTTGCACCTTCGGAGATGCAGGAACTGTCCAATCAACTTCAAAATTGCTGGACAAGGGTTTCATTAGACCGAGCTTCTCACTTTGGGGAGCTCCAGTCTTATTCGTAAAGAAGAAGGATGGCACATTTCGCATGTGCATCGACTATCGGGAGTTAAATAAAGTGATGGTCAAAACCGTTACCCCTACCTAGGATCGATGATATGTTCGACCAGCTACAAGGGTGTCAAGCTTACTACTAAGATCGATCTGCGATCTGGGTATCATCAGCAACGGATTCAGGAGGAAGATATCCCCAAGACTGCTTTTCGCACATGGTATGGCCATTACGAGTTTTTTGGTCATGCCATTTGGGCTAACAATGCACCCGCAGTATTCATGGATCTCATGAATAGAGTCTGCAAACCTTACCTGGAAAGTTTATCATGGTCTTTATAGATGATATTCTCATCTACTCCAAAACCCACGAAGAACACAAAGAGCACCTTTCATTGACTCTTAGTCTGCTAAGAAAGAAAATTTGTACGCTAAACTCTCAAAGTGCGACCTATCTGGATTCGGGAAGTCTAATTCTTGGGTCATGTTGTAAAGAACAAGGGATTCATGTGGATAATCCAAGATAGAGGCGATCAAGAACTAGGAAGCACCAAAGACCCCAACTGAGGTGCGACAATTCCTTGGCTTGGCAGGCTATTATCGAAATTTATTGAAGGATTTCAAAGATAGACCAGCCACTCACAGCTTAACCCACAAAAACAAGAAATATCTTCTGGACTGAAACAAGAAGCTGCATTTCAACTTCTCAGGAAGAAGCTCTGTAGTGAACCTATCTTAACACTTCCTGATGGAACAATTTCATAGTATACTACGATGCCTCGATACAGGGACTCGGCTGTGGCTGATGCAGTGAGAAATGGTGATCGCATATGCTTCTCGACAACTGAAAGTCCACGAGAAAAATTACACCACCCACGACTTGGAACTTGGAGCCGTTGTATTTGCATCAAGATCTGGAGACACTACCTGTATGGTACAAAGTGTACAATATAAACTGATCCAAGAGTCTCCAACACATATTCGAGCAAAAGGAACTGAACATGCGACAACGTCGCTGGCTCGAACTCCTAAACGCTATGAGTGTGCTATCAAGTATCACCCAGGGAAGGCCATTGTAGTGGCCAATGCCCTAAGCCGGAAGAATACCTCGAAACCTAATAGGGTACGAGCTTTACAACTCACCATCCATCCCAATCTCCCTGAACAGATACGCAGTGCCTAGGTGGAGGCACTTAAAGCAGAATATCTAGCAGCAGAATCACTGAGGGGAATGGAGCAACAACTTGAAGTAAAAGCCAATGGCTTACATTATTTCATGAACGCGTCTGGGTTCCACATCACGGAAACTTACCAGATCTTGTGATGGACGAGGCTAACAAATCTCGGTATTCCATTCACCCTGGATCTGATAAGATGTATCATGATCTGAAGATACTCTACTGGTGGCCACACATGAAAGCCGACATCGCCACCTACGTAGGCAAATGCTTAACCTGCGCCAAAGTCAAAGTCGAGTACCAGAAACCATCTGGACAACTCACGCAGCCTGAGATCCCCATGTGGAAGTGAGAACAAATATCCATGGACTTCATTACTAAATTAACCCGTACTGCTAGTGGATGTGACACTATCTGGGTAATTGTTGACCGACTGACCAAGTTAGCACATTTCCTTGCGATCAAGGAAAATGATAAGATGGAAAAGCTAGCCATAATCTATGTCAAGGAAGTGGTCTGCGACATGGAGTGCCAATCTCCATCATTCTGACCGAGACGCTCGATTCACTTCAAACTTCTGGAAATCACTACAAAAGTCGCTTGGCACGTGGTTGGATATGAGTACGGCATACCATCCACAAACTGATGGCTAGAGCGAACGCAACATACAAAACCCTCGAAAATCTGCTGCGAGCATGCGTAGTAGACTTCGCAACAGATGGGAAACCACTTACCGTTAGTGGAGTTTTCCAATAACAACAGTTACCACACCAGCATCAAGGCAGCGCCTTTTGAGGCACTCTATGGCAGGAAATGACGATCACCTATCTGTTGGGCAAGTGGGCGACAGTCAGCCACTGGCCCAGAACTGTACATGAAAAAACGGAGAAAATCGAAACAAATCAGAAACCGCATGGCAGCAGCTCGAGATCGTCAAAAGAGCTATGCCGACAACGGCGGAAACTTTTGGAATTTCAGGTAGGAGATAAAGTCCTTCTGAAAGTTTCGCCATGGTAAGGCATCATTCGTTTTGGCAAACGAGGCAAACTGAACCCACGGTATATTGGACCTTTCGAGATCCTGAGAGGATTGGTCCAGTGGCATACCAACTCAACCTACCTTCCGAACTCGATGGAGTTCACAATGTTTTTCACGTCTCGAACTTGAAAAAGTGTCTAATCTGAAAACTTGTAGTTCCACTTGATGAGATCCAAGTGGACGAACAGTTTACAGTTATAGAAGAACCAGTCGAAATCATGGACCGTGAGGTCAAACAACTCAAGCAGAGTCGGATTCTGATGTCAAAGTCCGATGGAACTCGAAACGCGGACCTGAATTCACCTGGGAGCGTGAAGATCAGATAATGCTCAAATATCTCCCAGCTCTTCAATCGCAAACAGACAACGTCGAACGCCGACGAACACGAATAAATTTCGGGACGAAATTCCGTTCAAAAGGGGATGATGTGACAACCAGAAGACTTTTGTTTTCTCAAACACTTTTACTACTCAAACACTATCAACAATAACCAAATTTCAGGACGAAATTTCTTTCAACAAGGGTTGATGTGACCCCAGCAATTTCAAGTAAATTACGACTATTACATTCTTTACATTTCACATTCATACTTTTTGAATTTCATTTAATTAAGTTTAAATAGATGAGCTGAACACAAACAACTG